>JBAIZL010000004.1:243402272-243414772 GCA_036971475.1 Prosapia bicincta | reverse complement strand
TAATAACAAACTTTAAATATTTTTTGTGTGAACTGTATATTTTATAATTCAACCATTTTACAGCAAAAATATTTTTAAACTTAATTTTACTGCTTCTAGCTTTTTGCTGATATTATTTATCAGCATTTTCAAGAGCTAATTAACCTACTGACTTACTGTACGGCATGCAGGTGATAGTGGTGTGTTAACGATCATTAGGTTTACTAGTTCTTGAGAATGCTGACCATGAATGTCAAAGAGCAGTAGAGTTAAAAATGATTTTCATTACGAATTGTTCATGATAATAAATGCATTGGAAAATATCCACAATAAATTTAAGACATTTGAAGTTGGATAACAAAACTCCTAATAAGTAATGCGTTTTTTTTAGCAATTGGCCTAACGGAATACTTCACATCATTTCTCTCTCTCTCACTTTTCCTCTTTCGCTACCTATCTGCCATCTCTCTTCCTCCTCTCTCTCGTCATTTCGTAATGACCGAAATTTATTAATTGTCAATTATTTCCTCGATTATTTTTATCTTCTCTCGATTTTTTTTACAGCTACTAATTATTGCTTCAACATATAACAGGCTACTTAAAGTAATATTTACTCAAAGCAAACATTTATTTGCTACCGTTTTTTTATTGCCTTGTTATCCATTTCGTCCTTCTCTTTATAAGTCGGAACACTGTGTGCATTGCCTTCAGGATGGTTCTCTTTCATAAATATGCTTTTATTAAAGATCTTCAAATATATTTTTCGCTAAGAAGACAAAGAATCTCCAAATCCTCATAGCTCTATGGTGTCTATTGTGATCCAACATTTATTTATTGTCTTAGAAGAGCATTTACATTCTAAAATAATGTGGCTTACGTTTTAAATTTCCTCGTTGTAAGACAACGTTAAGGTAAAATCTTTCTCGTGGTAATTTTTGAATTAAGGAAAGTTAAAGAATAGATTTTAAAAATGGATGTACATTTACATTTATTATATAGACCTACTATACAAATATTTGAAGTTTCATTAAACTTACTTAAATATTTACAGTAAGTAAATATTTGAAGTTAATCCATGTACTTATTGAACATGGACAGTTGTCTTGCCTTAATCAGGGACTTCCGAGATGACAACAAAATTGAAAATAATACTATTCAATTCCATAGAGATAAAGACTAAGGGGATCAGAGGTAAAGAATAGTAAGATAACAACTATAGGTTAAAGACTAATAACAAGTAAAACAGGACTACATAAAAAAAAAATAAAAAAGAGAAGAAAGTGAACAATTACTTAAAAGTTTAAAAAGTGGAGATGGGTTGTCAGACGTTTTATACATTTTTCTTATTTCAATTTTTTCACGATTTCAATACTTTTAGGCTGCCGTACGAATGCTCATTTTGCAATATTTACTCCTTCAGTAATTTTGTCCTCTCAATTGACGTTCATACCTTCTACACTCGCATATTTTTATTTTCTGGCCTGCCTGAGGTGAATTGGGTTTGCGGTTATTATTAAGTTTTGTGAAAGTTTAATTTTTTTATTATTTATTCGTGGAAGTGTTTCACCAAGAAACAAGTGTTATTATTTTAAATGCCGAATATAATTCCTAAGAGTAAGAAATGATTATTTTCCATATGATACTATTACTCTCTTAGATACAAAGTTCTAAGCGTAGGGAATGTAATACATACATATAATATCGTTTACTTTTTTACTTGTTATTGTTGTTTTCATTTCGATTCTATCGAAACACCTTCCACCTGTTACAACAGTACTGGTCTTATTTATCGACTCCTTTCACTTCTCATTATGGTTTTAAAATAATTAAAGTTAAAATGAAAATATAAATGTAAAGAAATAATATTTCCAGACATCACTTCTTATAATAGATGAGAGGCTGATGTGTGACCTCCCGGTCCTGTGACAGGACAAAACAGGAAATCTACAAATAGTCTCACAGGAACGACAAATATTTATTTCATTCTCGTTTAAGAATCATTTCCGACTTTCTCGCGTCAAAATAAACATCGCGCGAATCGATCGTTATGAATAAAGATCGTTTGTCATTTTCAGTTAATAGTAACAGTGCACTTTTTTTGTTTAAGGAGTTTATTTTTTTGTTTAACCAAAATTATAAATTACAAAGTCGTGCTCAAGTCATTACTGAGGATTAAATCACTTTAAAAAAAACTACGGTTTCTTCTATATTTGAATCTGGTGTCAAACTCTACTTCAAGAAATATGTTTCTACATTGACGTGTTTACGAAGCCTCTTCACAAGAAAGAACTCTTGGGTGACGTCATCTACAAATATGAGTACCAGGTATTCTTGCAGGTTACAGTTGTACCAACTTCATCTTGCGAACTTCATTGCTTCAACGTATTGAACAATCCTACTGTCTATGAGTTTAATCATTACACTTTTCATTTTGCGTACACCTCCACAGTTGAGCTCCATATTATACGATATGGCAGTTTACTCGTAATTTACAGGCTAGATTTTTATCTTTGTCATAAATTACTGCAAGAGTCAGTCCTAATTCAAGATCCATATAGACATACTTGACGCCTAATTTGTAAAACACCTTTTGTTAACTCGTTGCTTCTTACGCGTTGCAGCTTGTTAAAAAACTTTACATAAGAGTAAATTGGGATAACGTGACGTCATCAGTTAGAGATTCTAAAGAGAATTCATAACGTTCATAATAATCCACAACTCTATAGATTTTCTGTTTCCCCGAAGATATCCAAAAGACGAACTACGCGGTAGGTTAACACTAACAGCTGTTTTCATCTTTTATTTGAGGTTATTTAAAGGTTATGTGTAAATAAAATTTGCTACACTTTCAGATTTGTCGGAATACCTTGACCATTGCATTTAGTGTATACTTAACGTACGTTGATTATCTATGATTTAACTTGATATTGTATACTATGTTGTATGTTTTGCTTTACTTGACGATTTATTAAACATCACGAGAGACAAACTGCAGTGAGTTGCTTTGGCAGAAACTAATCGGAATAATATCTTTGGATACACTAATATGTAATTCTGCTTTAATCGGAGAAAATTACTTAGACGATTTCTTGAGATTTTTTATATAAAGAGAAATTAAAATAAAAATAATTATTGTTTCTGCAAACCATTACTATTTTACCGGAAAAGGTACTAGAAAACGTTTTAGAAGGGAATGTTACGTCCGTAACGGAGGCAAGAATAAAAAAAAACTTTAAAAAAACAGTTTTACAATGAGTTCACCTATTTGACCTCTTGCCATGACACAAAGTAATTGGGAGAGGTCATATATCTGGGATTGAAAATTCTGTTTCATTCTTTGGGAAGATCATTTTACTATTAGGTGGTTTTGGTAAAAGGAGATTTGAAGAAAATTGGAGGATCACGGGTCAAAGGGAAGCTCGACGGGCAGAAGAAAGCTCAAGAGTCAAAGGAAAGATTGAGGATCAAAAGGAAGATAGAGGATCAGAGGTATTATCGAGGAACGGAAGGATCGATAGTAAAAGGAGGGATCAAGATTCAGAGAGAGAGAAATGTGTATCAGAGAGATAATCGCAGGTCAGAGGGTAGATCGAGGATCAGAATTGAAATGAGTGTTAGAGGAATTGTCGAGGATTGGAATATCGATAGTAAGAGGAAGGTTCGAGATTCAGAGAGAGAGAAATGTGGATTAGAGAGATAATCGACGGTCAGGGGGAAGATCGAGGATCAGAAGAAAGATTGAGTGTCAGAGGTATCATCGGCGATCTGAAGAAAGATTGAGCCTCAGAGGATGATCGAGGGTCAGAAGGTTTATTAAGGACCGGAGGAGAGATTCGAAATCAATTCCAATAGACTCATGAAAGATAGTAAACTCTTAAACTCTAAAGACAAGGACATCCAAGTCAGTCGAAATAGTGCGACTGTCTCTTGTATGTCTGCGTATTATGCACAATAAATGACCTTTGTCAACTGAGCAGTGCCCACACTGAACGAAGCTTATGCTACAAGTTTATTTTCTTCTTATTTATAATAATAATAAAATACGAGTTAAAGTGTTAGGCATTGTCTATTCAAATTTAAACTCTGCCACAACTTATGGGAAACAATCAAATGTTAAAGATGGTTTTAAAATTAACAGTTTTGGCTTTTTTCTTCTTACTGAACACATAGTATATTAGTTATCTTGAAATTGTTCCAAATTGCAAAATATTAATACAGTACAATATATTTTTAATTAATTTGTCAAACTTTCAGCGCATTTTTACGATCAATCAATATTGTAGTATGTAATAACAGATTCAGTTTGTGCTTTATTTCTTACCCACACTTAGAGAAAACTTCGATTAAGCTAATTGTACGGCCTAGTGACAAAATTGTATATAGCAAAATAAATCATAAAGGTAAAAATTAAAACAGTAGTAGCTTATCACTGATGAAGGCGACATCGTTGTCAAAACTAGTCTGTATGTTTAAATAAACTAGTTTTTAGAGAGATTTTGAGTGAACTGTTTAAATTTTTACCGTTGCGAATTGTTCTCACTAGCTAAGCTCTAATTAACTTGAAATAAATCATGTTACACTCTCACAAATTTACTAATAGAAATAAAATACGGTTGTTTTGCGAGTCAATTATAAAATTTTATGTTGCTACGACAACGTTTCGAAAACTAGATAGTTATCATCATCAGGCATAAACGAAACTTCAAACAAGATTTCTCAAAATTAACAGGAATTCATTTAACTAACAAGCTTAAACTTAGTCGTCGCGTGATAGCGGAATAAAATATATTTGCCTCGAAAAACAGCCGATTTTTATATCTGTATATAGTAAAGATTCAGTCACCGTCTTTAACTATAGGTCGACGACTTTTACCCTTGGTAAATTGAATTTCGTATTTATGGAAATAATCGATAAACTGTATTTTTTACCAGTACATTCAGTTCCGAGTTAGCCAGTTAGTGATGAATTTTTATTCTAAAATAAGTATCCCTTAGCTTTCACTTCAGGTTGTAAAGCTAATGTTATGTTAGACTGCAGTTAAACGTGTTCCCACAAAGCGGCCGTAAAATTGGGTTAACGTAAATACAGCTCCCGAGTCGGCTCCAAAACACCTGCAACTCCGCGAGGTTAGCTACGTCGGCAGCTAATCACTTGTCATTGATATACCGCACGTGTGCTGCCTAACCTTACTTAACCCGATCGTCCAATTATAGTGAAATATATAAATATGAGTTTGTTTAGGTTTGGACATCGACTATGTAAATACGGCAGCATGCCAAGTAGGTCTACAGGTTGCGCGTGCGTATTTGTGTGCGTTTGTACGATTAGAGGTATGCTAAACTTTGCGGCCAGACGTGACCCATTTAAAATCACGTATGCTAATGATTTTGAATTAATTTGAAAACTATTATTTTGTTAACAGTAAATATATCTAATGTTGACACAATGAAACATTCCCATTATTCGTTCTATATAACTATTCCGTCCTTTTACGTTACAAATTATTTCACTTGATTTTCAAGTGAATTGTTTTTTTGGAGGCCTGAACATAAGTTGTACGAATCACCACGCTCTAAAGCATCTATTTTCGTGCTGTATATAACTATCTCAGCCTATAATAAGTGATAACATATGATTTCATAGAACAGTTGATTTTATGTTGTAAATTATGTTGCAATTCGGATATTCAACAAATAGGCTATGTTACTTTATAAATATACCTACAGTAGCTTATAATTAATACATACATAATAATTTATATTTAAATAAATATTATAAACAATTATTCAATATGAGAATAAGTTATATGTATTTCCAATTTTCGAAAGGAAAACTCTCTTAGGCACATTTGAATCGTTTCTAGTAGTCTACCTAATTTAAATGAATTTGTTAAATACAATTTGTGCAGAAAATCGTCTTGAAACGACTATTTTTCATGGGAGGCAACAGAATGTAATATACATCTGAATAAATATGTGACATTACTGAATCATGAAAATAAAAGCAACAGTTGAACATTTATTTAGTAAATAATACGCTATAATAACTTTGTATTCAAATTCCATAATTATTATCAATTATTAGTTGTTTTTAAATTTATTAAATTAACATATTAAGGGACAATTTTAAATGAGTACGGCGAAGCCACCACTATAATTACATAATTACATAATAATCAGTTATATATACACTTCTATAGGCCAGTCTCATCGCCTAATATTTTTGATTCATTTTGGAATGTTGTTTTTTTTTACTTTTAACGGAACGTCGATGATGACATAAAGTATTTTATGACTTGTATAACCTTACTCTATATTTATAGTAATTTTTATAAAACTTCCTGGTACAAACCGTTTCCAACCGCACTAAGCAAAGTTTCACACTGATGAACTAAAACTGGTCTAGCGGTTGCCTAGTTACGGTTAACGTAAGAAATAGTCATTTCTATGTGTCACGACTGACTGTTTGCTTTAGCTAATGGGTTCTATTCTCTTCTCTCCCTACTCTGCTCATTAGCTCTTGCTATTCTTCATTATTGTATTCACTAGCCTCTTCGACAATTTATTCAAGTGTTACTTCTTACATACATCTGACAATTGATCAAGAAATTTAATCAGCCTCGCGAACCTTTCACCAGAACTCTCTTCACTAGGCACTTCGCCTTCCGCAGGTAGATAGCTGCGTGATCTCAAGCAAAAAAACACAACGCTGGTAAAAAATTCTTGACATAAATTCATAACGATATCTCTCTCTTAAGCTTTTAGAAAGCATAAGTACCAGTTATAAAACAAGTATATTTTGCCGAGCGAACCATAACTTCTACTTACAACGGGTACCAGCTACCTCTGTCATGAATAACCGGACTCTGACGCATAGCACAACACAATATATAAGTATCTATTTAATAATTTCAGTATTTTCGTCGACGTTAAAGACATTTAATGATGGCCGTTCTCAAAAACATAAAATTAATAATAACAACAAATATAATAATTTTATTGTTGAATAAACAAATCTGTTATTCCTTATCAGCATTTGTTATTGCAGTCAGTTTTATTCTTATGAACGGTATAAGGTAAATGTTAATAGGTGAAATACGTCGACGAAAAGTTTGAGTTAAATTAAGTCAGTGGTTCCCAACAAAATGTTTTCAAGGACCCCTCATCGGTCGCTATATTTACAAAGACCCCTCAAATTCTTAAACGTAAAATGTAAATTATAGGCAAAATAATTTACGTTATAATAGCTATTAGTAAGTAATTTATGGGTTATCCACCAGCCTACTTCGAGGTGGAAAGTGATCTTACATACGAAAATTAAATTTTATACTACCACACAAGTTTTACTTATGCGCAAGTACATTTAACAAGTGTTTTGTTATTAAATTTATTCTATTAGCTCACATTCACCTGATATATATCTTGTACAAATTTTCAATCGCTAATAAAATACGTTTTTATTCATCCAATCACATTCAAATAAATTTTGATAACCTGTAGTGGATGACAATTGATGTTAACAAAGTTTTATCAAACATTTATTCAATAATTAAATAATAAAAATTCAAGTGTCTAGGGCGAATTCGAACTGAGTATCTTCATGTTTCTACGTTTACCGATTTTGGCACTTTTCCAAATTTCACATCGTTAGAAGTGTATTTCTCGAAGAAGTACATGAATTTTTCTTTTGGCTCTATCTGGTTATCGTCGAAATCTCCATTATACAACCTTAAATTGCGGCCATGGTTACCAGACGATATCTTAAATAATACTCAAGGATAGAAATGAATGAAAAGAATAAAATAAACAAACTGGATTAACGTTATCGAACCTTGCTTCATAAACGGACAATGCGAAGGAAAGCGGAAAGAAGCTGTTGTAGATATTCGTGGTATAATTTCATAAAATATACAGGGTATTACTGAATCTATAAGACATATAATCTGAATGGAAAAGCTTCAAAAACACTAATTTAATATTCTTGTTTATATACACATGGTGAACAGTTGATATCCAGAGTACATCCGTTCATTTTTTACACATTTCTACTGTTGTTGGGTTTACCTTGTAAATAGTGGTTGAGATTCTGGTGAAACATCTGCACTGTTTTTTTATCCACTACAAAATGAACGGGTGTACTCCTATTCATCTAATAAAAGGATAACTATTTATCAAATTTTCCACCGGGGAAGGAATACATATTTATATACATATGAATCTTTTTTCAATGCCTTTTATCGTATTTTCTCCAGCTAGGTTTTATAGTCGGTTTGTTCAATTTTCCGACTGAATTTTGTACTTAACAACAAATGGTCATATAGGTTATTTTGTACATAACCTATGTAAATACTCAACGAATGGATGCAGTATTCAGAGGCAACCCTCCTCCCTGTAGTGGTTACGTCACTGTTCGATTTACGTTTATTTATAGATCCAAGAAGAAAAATCTAAACAAAAGACCAATTCACAGAAGGCTACGAAGTTGTATCAAAGATTGTTTTATTTATAAAAAACCGAGTTCGAGAGAGAGACACAGAGAGACACAGAGAGACGAGGGGGCTCGGGGAGGCGGGGTATCGCTGATTAGGCCTAAACAAATGCTTGAACCTCTGCCAAGCGATAAATTCGCATACTTGCAAATTTACGGAACAGAGTTACACAAGCAATACACTAAAGGAAATAAATACCTATTCCTTCGGGCGTTCGCTAATAGCCTACGCCGCAGTCAATTAGATGCAGCTGTAAGGTTGATGTACGTGCGTCCATGGACAACCCAAGCCGTTGTCACCGGGCGACAACATTGTTCCTGCCTTATGTAGCGGTGGCTCTACGACGTACATCGTTTTAGAGAATCCCATGAAGTTTTCGGTTTCGTATTTCAGTTAGTAAATGTTGGGTGGAGAATGTGCTTTGAGAAAATACTTTACCAGTGCTGGAATGTACAATGTACACGTCCTTGGTTTGTCGCCCAATTAGCGGGGTACTCACCAGCGTGTACAATTCAGATATATTTTGAAAATGGTTCTGCCAGTAGAAACCTCTACCGTTATCTCTCACATCTTTCTGCTCTGTACAGGCGGTTTATTATTTTTATGTTTTTTAAGAGAAAAAGGAGATAGGCCTCTTATTTTATATAGGCTTTGATAATAACATGAGATGAAGGAGTTGTGTGGCTCGATTGTATCATCACTTCGGAAATTTAATTTCTTCCGAGTGTAAATTTAAATGACGGAGGATTTTATCTTTTTTTTTAAATAGCGAATATTTTAAGCACTAAAATTCAAAAGTCTTTACGTGAAAGTATCTTATAAATGTAATATGTTTCCTAAGAACCCCTAAGGTCCAAAATATATTTTAACATTCGACCAAACTCGATGGAATATCTGAAGATGCCAAAGCCTTTTTCTGTCTCTTGCTTAAGTTTTTGTAAATAGGTCATTTGTCTCGCTCCTTCCGTCACTTTTGTATTTATCCATTGGTCAGCTGTTACTTCTACTTATAATTCTGTCAGCATGCTTAAGAAGACCTCCTCAACCAGTCGCCATTTTGGTTTATGTTACAGTGTATTGATACTAACTGAGTTGATTATTCATTTTAATTATATTTAAATTAATAGTTTTTTATAATTTTCACCAAAACAGAATCAATCAAACTTTGACACTTTAAGAGGATTTCTATTTAGCTGACAGGTTAGTTTTAGATACCTACTACACTACGACCTCTTCAGATATTAGATCTATCTCAATTAATGGAATGATGGAATTTACCAAGAGTCCCAGTATTGGCATCCCCCTTCACTAGTTCTATCTCTTCAGTATTTTTCTACTTCGTCCTTCGAAGGAGTGTGACTTGAAATCACCTCCCTCGGAACACCACACAGTATATATTCGGTATACAACGGTATACACGATTATACGAAGGTTAACAAAGGCATAAACTGATATGTCAGCTTCAGAATATGTAGGATAACTTAAAAAGCCCATCTAACAAACTTTTACAACTGACTATATATATATATATATATATATATATATATATATATATATATATATATATATATAAAGAACTATGTCAAAATACAAATACAAGAATTATAATTGAATTTACAATTCAAAGCTTTTCGTTGGCTAACAGTACCAACATCATCAGGAATATTAAACAATTCAATATAATTCAATTGTTTAATATTCCTGATGATGTTGGTACTGTTAGCCAACGAAAAGCTTTGAATTGTAAATTCAATTATAATTCTTGTATTTGTATTTTGACTTAGTTCTTTATTAATACACAAGAATACATATTGCGATATATATATATATATATATATATATATATATATATATATATATATATATATATATATAAAGGAAAGAGGAACATATTTTTGTAGCAGATTTTACCAGAAAGAGGTTTGAAATATAATATCGATTTAATAATAGTTAAAGCACTAAAACCATTTCAACGAAATCTTTGTATAATAAAAACGATAAAAAAGTGCATCTACTCAGTAAATGGGACACCGACTTCTGCCACGAATGTAAAACAAATCTGTGAAGTTAACCATGGGTGACTGACTGGTAACCTTGTAGATATCTGGAACTGAGTCAAAGTTAATATTTATTCGTGGGTAAGGAAATATTAGCTCATTAAGTTATGGCCAGCAAGCTCGTTGAGAGCGTCTGTGGCGAATCTGTGTTACACAGATTGGTCCTCAAACGGACTAGTTGGAGATAATTTATAGCACAGATAATAAATTCGTAGCTTTTCGTGTATTTTTAGCTTTCCAAACACACGGTGGCAGTGATAAAATTTACTGCGGTCTCTATAAATTAAACTGATTAGCAATATATTTGGACCCATTTTACTGTCGACTTTGAAACAAAAACTTTACTATTAGTAAATTCAATTTGGCGGTTGCATATTGTGAGGTCTGATTTGTGAATGGCGTTGATATTGTTGTCAAAACGCTTAATTGTGTTGTTAATTTGTGGATGTAATTGATAGTTTGTATTGACTAGCCTTGATGAATATCAAGGCTAAATTAAACTAATGACGTTATAGTCAGTGATATTCGTATTAATTGCAAGTAAAAATTTATATGTTCAACCATCATTGGAGCTTAGTTTCTGAATCACAATGGCTTACGACAGTTGGGCGTAATTAAAATTTTAAAGTAATATTATTTTATACTTAAATATAGACTAATATATTAAAATCATTATATATTAATAAATATAGTACTGTATATAATTATTAATTATACTTATTTCTGACAAAATAAGCAGAAATTTATTTATTACTGATACGTATCCATATATTTACACTCTGTAAAAAAGTAATGTGAAGTTTTTATAGTTTTTATTATTTAAAAACAATTTTAGTAAAAAATGGTGAGTATGAGCCGCGGGCGCACTCCGACTTGAATTTCAGAGAAATAATGAAATACGCACAGTTGGAAAGTTTTTTTAAACGAATTAAATCTAAAATAATAGTAAAAAATAGTTTTGAAGTCATACATAGTAGCTATTAAATTATATAACTATTTATATTTTTAACATATATGGTAGCTATAATATACTTTACATTATATATAACATTTTACTATACGTTTACCTTACTTATTATAATAAGTATTATATTAGTAGTTGTGTAAAAAACATTATTGAATATGAAACCTAGAATAAAATTAGATTCATAAGTTAATTAATTTTTACTTATTTAATATAGAATATTGAACGCAACTCGCCCTAATTAAAATCTGAAGGCGAGCAAAGGAATCTGATAATTCGAAAATTATTATAAACGCATAACATAAATAATTATTTATTAAAACGGGTTAAGTTTTAAAGATTCATTTAATGTTAAGGTTTATGAAACATTAACACAATTAGTTATAAAACGCAGAGTGCCTAACAAACCCTATAAAAATCAAAGTCAGATATCTGCTGTTAAAATTTACCTCATCAACAATATATATATATGTTTGTGTGTGTGTGTAAATATATATTTTCTTGTATAATAATTAAAAACGTTTAAGGTTATTCAAATACAAGAATATTTATTAATTTATAATAATAATTTATAATAACAATCGTATATGTATTGTCTATTCATTCCTGATGATGTTAGTACTGTTTATCTATGAATTGCATTGAATATAATTTATTAAATATTCTTGTATTTGAATAACCTTAATTGTTTATAATATATATATATATATCCATATATATATATATATATATATATATATATATATATATATATATATATATGTGTGTGTGTGTGTGTGTGTGTGTGTGTAAAGAAAATCAAACTGTTTTAAAATTTATTGTTTAAGGTTAAATTTGGAATATGCAATTTAGATATACACAGCGATATATATTTTGCTTACATTGCCCCTTCAAAAATGTTACCTCGGTGACTAGAGAAAATACAATATAGCACTGAATCAATATAATACAACCTATCAGTGGTAAATTATTTAAAGATTTTTAAGTAAAGCAAAATTATTCACAAAATAT
>JBAIZL010000004.1:243374772-243397272 GCA_036971475.1 Prosapia bicincta | reverse complement strand
TAAATATAATTTAAAATTTGAGTTTTATTCTAACCTAATTCAATTCCTTCTATTAGCGCACACTCTCCTTATATATATCTCGTACAAATTTCAACCGTCGATAAAAAAAAAGTTTTTATTCATCCAATCAAGTTCAAATACATTTTTTCTATCCTATAGTGGATGACAATTGATGTTAGTACAGTTTTTACAAATATTTATTCATTAATGTAAATTTAAAAAGCTTGATGTCCACGTCAGATTCGAACTGAGGAACCATATGTTTCTAACCCAGTACTTTGGTACTGAGCCAACTTTACCATAACTATAATCAATTACTTAAAGATGTGAACTATAATAAATTGTAGGAGAAAGATTTTTTGCAATAATGAACAACAAGTGGATACAATGAGATGTAATATAAAACCATCAGCTACTTAATTAGAACGAAAAAAAGAAAGCTAATAAATAGTAACAAAAAAGTAGTCTAACACCGTTTATTGTTTAGAGTGGGAAATGTAAAATCTCAAGAAAATTCGCTTTCTATTGTGCCACTTAATATTGTGATTCTGTCATATGTAGCCTATATACATATTTATATTATTTGTAATTATAAAATAAAAATTAACTAAAATAAAATTTTTCTTTATCGACTTTAAAAAATTCGTAGGATTTAACTTTAAAAAATTGTTGTTTATACTACTTGTTTATGTTTTAAAACCAAAGGCTAAATCGGCAATATACTAGAAGACCATTGTTTTTAAACAGATCTGTAATAAACCCCTAAAACTGATAAATAGCACTAACAATATGTGTGTTATTCTTTACAAAAATCTGGACTTACTCTTGATTAAAAAACTTATGAATAAAAGTATTAAAAATTCCAAAACCAATATTTGCTTGTCAAAAGTTAACAGGGCCAATAAAGTTCTTAAAATCCCTAGTGGTGCATAAGGCGATTCAGTTAGAACAGATGTAGCTGAAGAATTGATTTAAATTGGTTCGAGGTGGTAGGCAAGGAATAAAGTGCGTTTGCGAGTCAACTAATAGTATAAGATTTCCATTAAGAAATGAAATTGTTTATATATGATAGGTAAGTGGGTTTTAATTCTTTGTCTTGGAATCTATTTATACAATATCAAGAGCACAGTGGTACAATATATTACAAAAATATAGGTGAAAAAACCCCAAAACCAAAAAAATTAATCAAAAAATAACTAAAATAAGTTACCTAAGATTAAATCCTTATGTACATTTCGATGACAAAGTCATCATCTTCAGAGGTTCATCATCTTCTGAGGTCAGTCTAGTTTGTTAATTTATTTCTATTCTAGATTGTACTTTTGTAATAGGAACCTCTGAAGATGATGACTTTGTCATAGAAATGTACATAAGGATTTAATCTTAGGTAACTTATTTTAGTCATTTTTTGATTAATTTTTGTGGTTTTGGGGGTTTTTCACCTATATTTTTGTTGGAATCTATTTGTTTAAATTTTAGATTAAATGGGAAATTTAAAAAAATAAAACACAAACCAGTTAAACTGAAAACCCGTTTTGTGTTTTTTAAAGCATTGTTTGTTATTTTTATGAATAGACTCATGAGTGTTATCAAGAAAGTTGATGGAAGGGTCAATTGCTCTTTATTTTTATAAAACGACGATGTTTCTACAGCTAGTTTAATGTCTTCTTCAGGTCATTTTGTTAGCAAAGGAAATACAGTCGCTTCAAGAATTAGTGAAATATTTGAGAACTTGAAACAACACTGTCTGATAACAAAAACCCTTAAGGGAACGGAAAACTAGATGGTTGAATGTCGTGGTTTTATTGAAATAAAGTATAATTGGCTCATCTACCAAATATATTTCTCTGATAAACTTTTGTTATATTTTTTATACCACGGGCGAAAAACTTATTTAATACTATATTATAAATGTTCAATATATACTATAATATAAATGTGGATGACGCTATTTATACATGCAAAATAAATAATCCTAAACGAGTGCATATTAGTCGGTATCTTTTTCAAATAGGCCAGCTTCTGTTAATAAACCATTTCAGAGTCCATAGATCATTAAACTCGTTAGGCACAGTTTTTGAAGTGTTTCCCGTCAAACCGATCCAGATTTACATTTGGTTTTATTTATGCGCAGATAATGGCTCTTTGACATACGCGCGGAAATTTACTGTTCAACGCTTTGCCGGCTCATTCTGGTAACGTCGCTTCGCTGAAATAAACGTCAGAGAGAGCGGTCAGATTTTGTGAGCCGGTCAATTTGTTCCTGTCGTCGTTTTAAAAATAATTTACACGAATAAGTAAAAACCCTTTCTAAATATACTTTTAAATGAATTACGCAAATTGAATATGCTATTTTTATAGCAATACGTAGTGTGTCAGAAAATGTTTTCTCACCGTGTAATATATTTTGTTTTAGTGTCTTAAGGCAAAAAGCTTGTCGTGATTTTTTGTCGCCAATTTTTTGTTGTTAGACTTGAGAACATAATTAAGTAACAAATTTCTTTGACCTCAGGAGTTCATAGAGTTATCCCGAACTAATTGTAACCATACATGACATATGTTCGATTAGGGTAAAAAACGCCTTTCTAGAAAGGTCATGTGTTAAATATGGGTTGGATATTAACTCATATGAGCCCAATATTAATAATAATAACCTGTGTTATAAGTATTAATCTGTTAATATAGACTGTATTTCCTATAATAATCAGTAGTAACATGGGTTGTATTTTTAACCCAATTATATTATTAATAACCCATGTTACCCAAATTAACCCAATAATATTGGCCCATATTGTTCATAATAATCCTTGTGTTAATTATGGGTTTGATTATAATCCCGATATTAATATTATCCATGAGTTGAATAAATATTTGTTTGATTTTTAACTGAATATTATTAATAATAACCCATGTTACTCAACCCAGTAATAATGATCCATATTATTCATAATAATCTATGTGTTAGACACGGGTTTCATCGTTATCCAAATTTTATTAATACTAACCCATGTTACTTAAATTCTTGATCCGTGTATAAATATGGAATGTATAATATTACTTGTAGCATTTGAAATTCCTGATATTAGGTTAGGGCAGTGACGCTTTACCGAAGTAAAGCTCTTCTAGACCTGCGGCGTTGAATTGGCTTTGTATAATGCGACAATCTCTCCTACGGCTGGACGTCCTCGCGAGTGGCACAACTAGCGACCAATAGGAGCAAGACTACACGTTGCAAGCTTGACAAGCATAACACAGTCTCTGAGTCAAAGATCCGCATGGCTGTATTTACTAAAAGTGAGCTTCTTGGTGTATAGCCAAACTATTCCGAAAATCTCGATAAGGTAAAGGAAGTCCTTATTACGGAATATAATTACGCGCTTACTTTCTGTAAGAAAAGAAGTTACATTTTATCATGTCCTTAGAACAAAACGGTCAATCTATGGTGTCATATGTAATATAATACCAAGTAGGAAATCAGGTACAATGTGGATGAGCATGCTTTTGACATAATGAACGCATTATTGTTAGCTGATGGGGTTCACGATGATGAGTTTGCAAAATACTGGTTTAAAGATATAGATGAATGTCCCTGACTAAAACTGAAATAAAATGTTCACCACACCCAACAGTCTTAGAAATGTTAAATTTGTTTTAAAGTTAGGTACACAAAATGTTATTTTAATCGTGCGATTTATTTGTTTGTTTTTTTGCAGCTTGAAGGTAATTAACCTGTATGATTATTATCAACTGCGAAAGATCGACACTAAGAACCCTCCTGGTGCGGGACGTAGGAAAGATACTTTGGAATCAATTGTGCACGGTCACTAACCTGAAGCAGCCTACTCTTCAACAGAGAAAAAAGGGGTATTTAACTGTTACATCCCTTTGTATTAGGAGTGATAAGGAATGGTAGGGGAAAATAAGTAAAATAGAATGACCTCCTGGTACAAGTAATGGAATGGGTTAAGCAGGTCTCTTATCTGAAGCAAACCTACTTGCAAACAAGGTGAAGAGAACTGTCTAAAAGTT
The DNA here is from genome assembly GCA_036971475.1 of Prosapia bicincta. Lineage (NCBI taxonomy): Eukaryota > Metazoa > Arthropoda > Insecta > Hemiptera > Cercopidae > Prosapia > Prosapia bicincta. Next base: position 243,393,243 of record JBAIZL010000004.1, on the reverse strand, counting down.
TCTCGTGCTGTCCATTAGAACCGATATTTCATTTGTAAAATATTGTATTGTCAAAGATAAAAAAAACTTAAACTGAATGACGAAAAAAAACAAAAGGTTTCTAAAGAGCTAATATTCAAGGGGCTACTGAATTGGGGTACAAATTTATATACTTAATATTTTGCTTAAATGAGGATATCATGTAACCAACGAGGTGCGAGATAGACTGGTGTCTGTAGTTAAGGCCTATAGCTCGTCGGGATGATCCTAAAAGCATTGCTTTCAACCATTCTGTAAATTTACGATTACCGAAAAGTTTCATTAGACGAGACAAGAGAAAAAAGGCCTCAATAAGAAGAACTGCCAAAAAATTAAAATATTAGAACTGAAGGTTTCAAAGCGTACTCTGAAACTGGAGGAGGTAGAAAAAATAACAGAAGACAATCTACTTTACAAAACATTTGTATAATGGACCTTAAGTTTCTAAGTTACATTTTACAAATGCTTCTTTACATTCTAAGACGAATCCTTAGTTCATTATTTGTCATAGAGTCTAAAACCAAGCCCTCCGAAAGTAGGGGATGTTTTAGATTTAAGGATTGCAATCTGTTGCAAGAGTAACAAAACCAGGAGTGTTAAGGCTAAAGATGATTATACATACAATTAATTAGTTGAAGCTGATGCTATCGAGTTTTGTATGTTGCTGTTCAAGGTAAGATTTTGTTCAAATCATTCTTGTAACTCAGAAGAACAATGACAAGTAGAGAGACTGCCTACATTGACAAGTAGAGAGACTGCCTACATTGACAAGTAGAAAGGCTGCCTACATTGACAAGTAGAAAGACTGCCTACATTGACAAGTAGAAAGACTGCCTACATTGACAAGTAGAAAGACTGCCTACATTGACAAGTAGAAAGACTGCCTACATTGACAAGTAGAAAGACTGCCTACATTGACAAGTAGAAAGATTACCTACATAGATAAGTAGAAAGGCTGCCTACATTGACAAGTAGAAAGACTGCCTACATTGACAAGTAGAAAGATTACCTACATAGATAAGTAGAAAGGCTGCCTACATTGACAAGTAGAAAGACTGCCTACACTGACAAGTAGAAAGACTGCCTACATTGACAAGTAGAAAGACTGCCTACATTGACAAGTAGAAAGACTGCCATTAGTTACTGTGAGAGTTATATAAGATCAACCAATTTTGGTATCTCCGGTAGGTGGGTGTTAAAGTGTAACATTGAATGTGAAAAGAATTACAGAGCTCTACATTCTTAATCGGGTCACGAATTTCTCCCTTACCATACAGACTCACTTAATTTACTGCATGAAGTGAAGGGGTAAGCGTGTGTTACGGCAAAAGATAAAGAACTATTTTCCTAGAGACTCACCTTACTGCATGAAGTGAAGGCGTAAGTGAATGTTACGCGTCCAGCATTTCCGGTTTTCTTTCGTTCAATTTTGCTGCCAGCTCGTGCATCACGTCACGGAAAATTATGGCGTCGATATTCTCCCCGAGCATGTAGAAAAGAAACCAGTCGCCCATTTTGGAGCGTCTGACGATGGAGTCGATTGCGTCTTTTCTAATCAACCTGAAACGCATCCTCAGCAGGTACACCCTCATCCGTGGGCTTAGAATGATTATTATCCTGCGGACAAAACAGCCGTTGTCATTGTTTTCAAACAATCACATTTATATAAACTGTGTTTCTTGCAATTGAATTACTGTATTTAAAACAAACTAAGCTATAAATATTTTGAAACTACATAATTACCGACATATAATGTCATCTGAGAAAATAATTATATATAAAAGATGGGGTAAATCTATAGTTATACAATGAACCCTGAAGATTTAACGATCTCAAAGACAAAAGTCTAAATAGTGAACTCAAAATCTCACACAAAATTAGTTTTTAATAAACACACACGCAACAAACTAGTTTCGGTGACGATGTCTATGTAATAGATTAATTTTATTGCTTGACTTTGTATTTTTATCTTGTTTGTTTTATTTGACTTGTCCGAGAATTTGACAATTTGTTAGTAGTAGCCAAGCACTGATGAAGGCGGCATCGTCGCTGAAACTAGTTTGTTGTGTGTGTGTGTTTATTAAAAACTAATTTTTTGTGAGATTTTGAGTTCACTATTTTGACTTTTACCTTTGTGAATAGTTCTCACTAGCTAAGCTCTAATTAACTAAAAATGTAATGATCTATTTACAATAACACCCGGAATAGATAATTATATAAAATGACCCCAAAAGAGAAAAACACCTAATTATACATATACCTCCGAAAAGATTAGGTGAAGATAATTACCTATATACAATGATCTTTCAAGAGATAATTACCCATACACAAAATCCCTTTACAAAAATAATTACCTATATACAATGACCTTTCAAGAGATAATTACCTATATGCAATGACCTTTCACAAGATACTTACCTATATACAACGGCCTTTCAAAAGATTATTACCTATATGCAATGACCTTTAAAAAGATAATTACCTACATGCAATGACCTTGCAAGAGATAATTACCTATATGCAATGACCTTTCAAAAGATACTTACCTATATACAATAACCTTTCAAGAGATAATTACCTATATGCAATGACCTTTCAAAAGATACTTACCTATATACAATGGCCTTTCAAAAGATACTTACCTATATGCAATGTCCTTTCAAAAGATAATTACCTATATGCAATGAACTTTCAAAAGATACTTACCTATATTCAAAAGATACTTACCTATACTCAATTATCTTTTAAAAGATAATTATCTATATTCAATGGCCTTTCAAAAGATAATTACCTATATACAATGACCCCTGAAGAGAGCACGAAGAGAATAAGGAACCAGAACCAAAGGAATATGTAAATTTTTTCGTTGACTACATTCAGCGGAAGAATGCAAACGGCATCGTGCCTTTCTACCTCACCGGACACCCCGTATTTGTAGAAGGTGCATTTGGTCATCCTGGGGAAGATGAAGATCATCGGGTCGATTCTGTCTTCTTGGTCGCTCTCCATGAACGTGACAACGTCTATGCCGAACGTCAGAAACGCCCCATCAAAGAAACGGTTCATCAGGAACATCTGACCTGCAAAGCAATAGAAACAGTTGCTTGAATGTGTGGACAACACTACTGCCTTTCCCGGAATAGACTGGGTGGGTATGGTTTTGGAAGACGTATGAAGCAAAATGAACATGGCATGGGAGGCAAAAGAAATGTATACCTATATTGGGCATATTGAACATATACTTTAAGAAAACTGAATAGAAATCAGTTAACTATAAACGTGGATTTGTAGCTAAATAATCTAAATAAATAAGTACTGTTTCATTCTACTGTGTATCATTCTATAACATCGGTAGGGAACCCGTTTACTTCAGGTAAGATACTCTTCCCTGGCCAGGTGTTTTTCTTAGCTTCTAGTTTCACGGGAGCGTTATGCTTCTAGCTTGCTGCAACTAGTAAACAACCCATTGATCTTCCTAGAGGGAATGTTTACTTTAGAAAGGCAGCACTACAAACGTGATCTTCCCTTACCAAGTGAGATTTAGAAACTTTGTATTATTTACAATAATCTCCACATTGTTCATAATTTAAAAGACGCCTAAAAGCTCAACTTAAAACATAGTGATTTAAAGAAAAAAATACTTCATTTAAATAGGCATATTCAAAGACAATTAAAAAAATATATTTAAAAATATTTCTACAAAATAACTACTTTCAAAATTGTAAAGGACGAGTTTAACATTTCATTTACTTTCGCAAAACAACTTTTGCTTTTAGCGTATAAGAAATAAAACACAAATAATGAAATTTACATTTTAGCGAAATTAACATCTCTGCACGTACTAATATGTCCCTTTAATAACTTGGATTCGTTACTAACCGAAGTAATTAATTAAAATGTTTTCAACATGAATAGTACGACGCAGAATACGCTGGCCTTTATTTGATATTATGCAAATAACAAAAAAGCCTTTAACATTAACATAATATGCCTTTATATGTTTACAGAGATGGACACTTACGACTGTAGAAATTAAATTTGTGTTTATTTATTTACACGCTTTCTAAATGGAAAAGGGAATCAAATTCTTCAAATATAACACACGAAAAATATTATATTAATGACAATATTTGAGGATAAGTTTATAAATATAATTATTTTTATAAACTAATATATTTAAGTACTTCGGGAGACAGAATTATCTTTTAATTCAACATGAATGTTTACAAAAAATATGTTTTCATCTCAAAAGTGACTTGATTTCAAGCAGGCAAATATTCAATTTGACTATCACCGCCTTGAAGGGTAGGGAGGCAACGGATGACACGCTTACGAAGACATTATACGGAGGGGTTCAAAAATGCTGGAAGTAGGGAGAAGGGTCGTGTGGAGGATCTATACCTGAAGTAGGCCTACGCTATGAAGGAGTCATAACAACATGTCTAATGGTTACATCTACTTAGCTAGGGCTAAGGAAAGGGCACACTGATCCCTTGGTACTGGAAGTAGGGAGAAGGGTTGAGTAGAGGATCACTACCTGACGTAGCCCTACTCTATGAAGGAGTCATAACAACATGTGTACCTGTTACCCCACCTTATAGGCAGGGGGTTAAGACAGGTTAGATGGAATTAGGTACAGATAAGGTAAGGGCACACTGATCCCTTGGTAATGGAAGTAGGGAGAATGGTAGAGTAGAGGATCACTACATGAAGTAGCCCTACTCTATGAAGGAGTCTAAGCGACATGTATAACTGTTACCCCTCCTTATAGGGAGTTGAATAAGGCAGGTTGGATGGATTAAGATAGAACTAAGGACAGGGCACAGCGATCAATTGGTACTGGAATGAGAATTAGATTAGACAGTTAAATAATCTGATTAGGATGCAAGTGGATACGTTTGTTTTTGGTTATACACAAATTGCGAACAAATAATGTTTCATGTGTGACTGTAGAAACGTTAGCTAATATGGTGAATTATCCCCTCGCTTGCAAGAGATGACGCGGTTGCTGTTACACAGCTGACTGTAAAATATTCTGTGTTAGTGTAGGTTGAAATGTTTTACTTACGCGAAAAATATATTAAAAACATCCTTTAATCGGCTCGAATGCTGTGACGAAATCTTAAGCCCAATTGCTCCATAACGTTTTGAGTTTTTGGACCAATCACAAAAGCAAATTAACATGTTTAGGTAAACATAAGATGTAAGTATAGCCAGTGTACTTATCGCTCGCGGCATAAGGCGAGGTTGCTGACACCTGCGTTAAAAAAGCATTCCTCTCGCCATCTCGGGTAAATTACTGATGTGAAAGAAGACACAAAACCATCTTCGAAACATTCTGTATGTCGTGTTAAAATTCGAACTTTATTGTTAGCCTATGATATTGTTTTATGGCGACCACACTAAAATTATAATGTAGGTAATAATGTGAACAGATAGTTTAGTTTGTGCGGGTGTGTTAAAGAGAGGGTTATGCACTTGACAAGAAAAAAGATTAACCCAGTGCTCAATAGTGGAGGGGTGGGGGGTAAACATCTGTTGCTTGGGGTTACCAGAATTTTCTATAATAAGGTTTCGAAGTGTTGGCACTAACGCTATATCAGCGGTATAGCAGTAAACATTTCTGAGTGTCCGTGCCTGTTCGTGCCTGTCCGTGTCTGTTCGTGTCTGTTCGTGCCTATTTCACTGTTAATTTAATATTGATAAATAGCGTTTTGATAATCGTCTGAACAACTACTTTAGATCCCAAGTTTTGATCGAACAGTTTCAGAATCAATATGATGAGAAATGTTTTTCCAGTCCCTCCCGCATCCAAGAATATCCCCCCCCAAACCCATCATTTGCGTTATGAAATAATAAGTGTCCTAATGTTCACGCGATAATTTGGGAATACTTGATTGGACATACGACTGGATAGCACCAGTGTTATAACTCTGTTTACGTTGTAAATCCAAATCAAATGAAACCGTCGCAGGTGAGTGCTGGCATCCCCAAATGACATGTACGACCTACTTACGTTGAACAAATGACAAGCTTGAATATCGTGTCAAAAGTTTATTTATTTAATAATTTAGTAATGTGGGTGTGGAAAGACGAGTTAGCAGAGCTATAGCTCAAAGAAAGCTCTTGGTAAAGTGTTGAGGGTTTGATGTTTTGCCTCCTCTCATAACTCGCTTGAACATTAAGTGTTAAGACTTTGTGTTTCATAGCATTACAGGCATAATAAGGGCAACAAATCACTTGCCGAAACGTTGCAATAATATTTGTTCAATGATTATCTCGAGTGCTCGAATAAACATAACAGCGACCTGTACTTAATATTTGTCGAACGGCGCAGCTCGACCACGACAGTGTCCCACAAACGTACCTCTATAAGGGCCAATATTTAATGAGTATTTTATGAAAATCTGAATGGGATGCAAGTGGGAACGATGTTTTTGTTAATAAACTATGTAATTGGGAACAAGTAATGTTTCACATGTGATTGTGGCTGTCGTTAGCTAGTATGGCGAGTATTCATCTATCTTGCGACAGACGCTAGTACAAAGTTGAACGCTATAAAAACGGTTTTATAGCGGTCGTGGTTTGTTAATAATGAGAAAAATAGATAAAACCATCAAAATATGTTGTATGTCGCGTCAAAATGTGATCGGAATCGCGGAAGAATATGGGTACTGAAACCCACATATTATTAATATTTTTATTTAATGTCTGTTAATAACTATTAATTTTTTATATAGGCTAATCACATATCACAGACGATTTTGCTTTTTTAAATACTCAACGTTTCGAATTTCTGTTATTTAGTTGATTCTCCTATTAATAATAGATGTGTTAATGTATGTATCTGTGGTTTGTCTGTTTTATTGTAATAGAAAAAAATTTGACTTGTAAATGGATATTTATTAAGAGTTTTGTAATTTGTTGATTTTTATTATTTATATAATGTTATGTATTTTATAAATCGTAACTTATGTTGTATGATTGTTTAATTAAAACTGAGTTCTTGAAAAATAATTTCGGAAAGAAATTTGAAACGTTGAGTGTTTAAAAAAGCAAAATTGTCTGTGATCTGTGATTAACCTTAACAACATGTTATTATTATGTATAAGGATGTACCCTGCCACGTTTTGCTGTGACATTCTGGTTGCATGGGTGAGAAGTGAGGAACAAAACAAAGAATACGTTTAATAGAAGTTTTATTTTGCAATACCTTAGAGACTAAGGTAGTACATAGCTAAGACTATGATGTTTTTGATAAAACCGTTGCGCTGCCAGAAACAATATGACAAGAAGTGTTTTCCCAGTTTCTCCTGCCCCATTCAAGAATTCCCCCTCTAATACCAACGTTTCTGATGTAAAAATTATTACATCAATACCTAACCTCAATTGCAGCAGACCTTTTTGAGTTCTTGAACCGTACAGAAATCGACATAACATTTTCATATATAAATAATTATTCAGTTTATAACGTGAAAATTATAGTTGTGATCACTAAAGATTACATCTTTGTCGTAGAAACGCGTTTGATTAGTAAACGTACGACAAAGAATGAATTTAAATTCAATATTTTAATACAAAGATTTTTTATTTATAAATATATACAAGTAAAAATAAAATATTTTACCCAGAATAAAATAAAAGTATAAGCAATGCAAATAGATACAAAAACGCATTCAAGAAGATTTTGTTTTTTTAGAAAACATACTGATTATTTTCAATTTGTGAGCCTCTATCTGTGTGTTTGAGATGTTTAGGGTACTTCCCTGGTGAGTTTCGGATAGACTTCATTTTCGAAAAGTGATTAAAAAAACTATACGCCGCGAAAAATAAGCTGAAAAATAACTAGTACGCCACAGTCACCTTAATACTAAATGCAGGAGCGATATATGCTAACATTGAAACCACTATAAATACTGCTAAACAAGTACATTAGGTAAAACCTAAAATAAAAATCAATGTTTATGATTGCACTAACCGATGACATTGCCCAAAGACAAGAGTTCGCACAGGTAGTATTTATAACACCACCAGTTGTGATATCTCAAGTTCTCCCACAGATAATCCAGAAGCAGTTTCTTCTTCTGCTTCTTCTCCACTTCGGAACAGATCCCAATGTCAAGATCCATCATGAGCGCGTGGATTTTCCCGCCTTCCCATTGCTTCCACAGCCATCTTGGAGCGTAAAATAAAATCGCCTACAACAGAAATAGGATTATGTAAAATCATTCAAAATATAATAGTTTTTATTATTTTCTTAAGATTGTAGCTTTCAACGGGTTCAAAGGCAATTTTCGGTTAGGAAATAAAAAAGAAATTCGATCAGTCATTCGACACGCTCCTTTATACGCAGTATGTTCACCTGTTAGAGCATTTGATTTCATACAACAGCAGTTTTCCCCTTCTATACAGGTTATGTCTAGATATATTCAGAATATTGTATATTTAAGTGATAATGCATGACGTAATAAAACAGCCGTTTTTTTAAAATTCGTATGCTAGTTTTCTTTCTGAGCGTACATTATCAGGAGTGTAAAATGTGGCTGAGGAAATATAAAGGTGAATACGGTTCTCTAATATACTGACTTTAAATAATTAATTAAGGTAATTTTATAGAGTTCAATTAAAAAATAATTAAAACATAAAATTTATAAATATGATAAAATGCGAAATTTAAATTTTTAAACGTACATAATTCTGTTTAATTGTTTATTGTCTGAGTTTTATACTTGTTGTATAGGTCATTAGTATAACAAATATCTAATACATAATGATAATATTTTTTATCGCACTAAAACGTTTACAATTTGCCCATGCGTAGGTCTCTCTCTGTGTCTGACACACACACACACACACACACATATATATATATATATATATATATATATATATATATATATATTACACACACACACACACACACACACACATATATAAATATATATATATATATATTACACACACACACACACACATATATATATATATATATATATATATATATATATATATATATATTACAAACACACACACATATATATATATATATATATATATATATATATATATATATATATATATATTACACACACACACACACACACACACACACACACACACATATATATATATATATATATTACACACACACACACACACACACAAACACCTATACGTGTTTGTGGACACTTGGAGGGACGCAAACTCTACACGCATCTTGTGGGAGCTCTTAGATCAAGTGATTTAATCAACTTGAAATTTTGTAAATAGCTGTTAAATTTTGTTATTAGTAAACGCACAACGTGTCCTTTTATGTAACTTGAAATTTAAATTCACGTTTTATAAATTTCTTTTGAGGACGCAGTTACAGTGTGCACACTTACTTGTCCATGGTATGTTGAGGGCTCTCTGCCTGAATTATCGACCTGAGTCATCATTACGTGAGTGCCGGTCCCACCGATGTTTACGTCTATGATCATAAGAAGTTGAGATAAGGCCTAGTAGTATGATAAAATGACGGCTAGATTAGTCTGATCTGCAACTCTTACAGATGAAGCCAAAGTGTGTTACATTTGTGTGATCAATCGGAACGTTTCACCAGGACATTAAATGCTTTTGCTTTCAGGCACTATTAAGTTTTGCAATATTCTCAAAAAAATTGATGCATTTTAAAAAATAAATTCACTCTATAAGTTTAATAATGACTGAAATTTTCTTCTATATATATTACAAAGTTTTACATTTTAACCCTTTAAAAAAATAATTATTTGTTAAAAATAGTAACAATAGTAAATCATTAAAAATATTTTTTCTTGATTTATAAAAACAAGTTGCTATAAAATTCCGTCAAAATTATTTTTTATAAAAATGAAAATAATAACTAGTTTTATCTGTTAAAGCAATGCAAAATATTTAAAGCCTCCATAATATTATGTTCCTTCCTGGGACATAATATAGATTATTTTGTAGAAAACATCTAAAATTCTATTCCACGGTACCATATAATTGTATATATATCAATTGGCGGTTTTTATATACATATATATCTTGAATGATTGCCAAAATTGTAGGCTGCTTATTTCTGACAAATAAAAACAAAAATTATATCCAGTTTTCTCTATCTATACAAATTCAATTATTAAAAAACCAAGGTTTTACAGAATATTACAAATTTTAATTATGCCTCCCAAAATATATGGATTGAATGTGTGTGTATGTAAAATAAAACACAAACTCGTTCCTACAAACACGGCAAAATAACAACGGTTACTCCTAAACAAGTTAGGCAAGTGTGACTGAATAGCCTCGCCTAAACAATTTAATCAAAAATAACTTTATAGCTATGTGCTAGTTTTGATAGGAGTAAAATAACTAATTAGTTACAACACAAATTACTTAGAACTAAATGAAATAAGATTTACAAAACGTATACAAATTCTACACGACGAATAAAAATGTATGAAATTGCCGATGGCAAGTTGGATCGTACGTAAAAGTTTAGAGCCTCCTTTCTCGAATAGTGTCACTGTTCGATTAAGCAACTAAAACATCATTATAACCAGTGTAACACAGGTCTTCAAGTTGCACGTTTAAAACGTGTGTGGTCATTTTAGGGTGATTGTGGAAATAGTTGTGATAAACCTAACTTCGATACCTTCTGTCATAAGCTGGGGATGACTCTGGACATACCGTAGAATTAGTAAACTCACAGCAATTGAAAACGTGATGTAAATCCCGTGGTAACATAGACTCCCCAGAATCTTACTTTTATGTGTTCCGAAACCATTATAAATTTGTTGAATCGAATTTTTACTTTTTTGACCTAATTCTAAACATGGAAAAATGATACTCCAAGCGAATTTTCCGAACCTAGAAACAGAACCAGTAATATATATTTGTATTGTTTTATTATTTACATGTCTTCACCGATTATTATTAAAATAATATATATAATTTAATTTTAGGAAAATATTTTGAAGAAAAACTATTATCTCGATTTAAATTACCCTCGATATTTCATTTATTTGCGTAAAACTCACAATATGACAAGGTCCAATTTTATCATAGAAGGTTGCAAAGATATAAACAATATTTTTCTCTTTTCCGTTTACTGTGAATTATTTCTACACTAGCCTTCGGTTATATAATAACATGATTTCATTTGTTCTCTGGAAGCAATTTGTATAATTCTATTTAAACAATAAGTAAGAGTTTAGCAGCTTATTTAAAGACATTTACCAAATCTACACGTGCCATTTTAAAGTCTTACGATTTGATAGCTATTATACCACTATTTAGTCGCCATAATTCATCCTTTCATATTTGAAAAATACTGTAGACATGTGTGGCTCTAGACGTTGCGGGACCATGGGCAATTCATTATTACTTTCTAGTGCTGGGGATTTAATAGTGTTGTGAATGCAATAATATAATACTCTATGACAATCCTCTATGAAAAAAAAAAAGAAAAAGAACATTATATAAATTAACAGATGTTTTGTAATTGTTTTAGGTTTTTTCTCAGTTCTTTGTTTAGAGTTTTGTTTTAAGAAAGATGTGAAGTAATAAATAGTGTTTAAATATGAAATAAGTTTTATTACTAGCATAATTATATAAATATGACGAGTGTTCCGCCTGTAGCGGCAGTGTCAAAAGTTTATAGAAATAACATATGGCGACCGTGACAGGATAATAATTTGGTTACAGTTAAAATCTATGATCCATTAGTAAGTATTTTATAATGGATGCTCTGAAAAAGAAAAGAAAATTGTTTAGAACTGGATTTTCACGTTTACACAATACATTATTAGAATCCATAAAAAATGAAGATGATGTGATTTTGTTAAAAGCTAATTTAGAGCTATTACGTGAAAAACATAATCAATTGGAGGTCTTAGACCGAGAAATTATTGAAGTTTTACTAAATGAAAATGCATCTACTGAAGTTTTAGAAAATGAGGTAGAATCTGCCGATGAATACTCAGGCAAGTTTAAAATAGTTGAGTATTTAGTTGAACAGGCTATTGACAAGGCTAGGCCTAAGACAGATACTAGTGTGAATGTAGAAAAACGTAAATTTAAGTTACCCACACTTGAGTTTAAAAAGTTTGGTGGTGATATTAGTGATTGGTTGCCGTTTTGGGGCCAATTTAAGAAAATCCATGAAGACCCCTGTATTGATTCTGATGACAAGTATCAGTATCTCCTGCAAGCGACTATCCCTAATACTAAGGCTAGGGAAATTGTCGAGAGTTTTTCCCCATGTGGACGTAGTTATGAACAGGCTATTGAACATTTAAAATCTCGCTTTGCCAAAGATGACCTGTTAGTAGAGTTTTACATAAGAGAAATCTTGAAAATTGTAATAACATTAAATAGCAGTGAAAGTAAAATTACTATTTCCTCACTTTATGATCAAATTGAGTCAAAACTAAGGTGTTTAGAAACTTTAGGTGTAACAAAGGAGAAGTACGCTGCTATGCTCTTCCCATTAGTAGAATCTTGTCTCAGGGAGGATTTATTAATAGCTTGGCAGAGAAGTAGGCCTAACTCTCAACAGGACGAGACCGCGTCAGAAAGTAAAAGTAGGCTAGATAGCCTAATGAATTTTTTGAAAATTGAAGTGGAGGGAGAAGAAAGAATAAACTTAGCTAAACAGGGATTTGGTTTACAAAAAACAAAAGTATCAACAGGTGATAATACTACGAGTTCATATAAAAGAGACTTTGCAAGTAAAGATAAGCATATTAAAAATACAAGAAGGCCTACCAGCAATGTTACAGCAGCTGGCCTTGTAAATGTAAAATCAAATACGTCTACAGTAAGCACAGATAAGACGAAGTTATCGATGTGTGTGTTTTGTGACGGTGGTCATTTAAGTGAAAACTGTTTTAAAGCTAGGGACATGTCTTTAGAAGAAAGGCAGAATATTCTTACTAGCAAAAGGTGTTGCTTTTCTTGTACAAAAGTAGGACATTTAAGTAAACATTGCAGAGCTATTGTTAAATGTATTATTTGTAATGGAAAACATGTACCACTTATGTGTTCAAAGTTGCAGAATAATTTTAATAGGTCTAACATTAAACCTAAATGCGAGGAAAAAGAAGCTGAGCCCAATTTTGAGAATTCCTTGTCCAATGTGAATGGCAATCAGGTTTACATGCAAACTCTTGTTGTCAAGGCTGTTAGTGACACAAAAGAACTCAATGTGCGTTTACTTTTTGACAGTGGATCCCAGAGGTCATACATAAGGAAATCGACTGTTGAAAAAATGAAATATGACACTTGTGGTGAAGAAACATTATTACATGGCCTGTTTGGAGGAGAGGTCACTAAGCCTCGCAATCATGCATGCTACAAAGTCAGACTACAAAGTATAGATAAAACATATTCTTGTAATTTCAAGGCACTTAGTGAAATAAATATTTGTACTTATGTTCCTGCCTTGAAACCAGGAAGATGGACTGATGAACTGATGGAAAGAGGTATTAAATTGTTTCAGGATGCAGACAGTCCAATTGAGATATTAATTGGGGCTGACATATATGGGAAACTTCTAACTGGAAGAAAAGAGGTTCTAGATTGTGGTATTATAGCCCTTGAAACTCATTTAGGATGGGTTTTGACAGGAAAATTTCAAGAAAGTAAAGAATTTAGTTCTATGACAGCACTTTCTATGTTTGTACAAAGTAATTCAATATGCAAGCTGTGGGAAATGGATGTTTTAGGTATAAAAGACCCACTACAGACCAGAAGCAAACAAGAAATTGAACATTCTGTTCAAACACAATTTTTGGAAACTGTGAGAGTAAATGAAGAAGGACGCTATGAAGTCAAATTACCTTGGTCCGAAGACCACCCAGAAGTTCCAAGAAATTTCAATCTTGCAAAAAAAAGGCTTGAAAACTCAGTGAAAAAGCTAACAAATGAAAGTTTATATAATGTATATAACAATGTGTTTTCAGATTGGCTGGAAGATGGTGTTATTGAGGAAATCCCAATAAGCAAATGGGATGAAGGTCACTATTTACCTCATAGACCAGTGATAAAAGAAAACAGCACCACTGCAGTAAGACCGGTTTTTGATGCCTCGTCTAAAGAAAAGGGTTACTATTCCCTTAATCAGTGTTTGGAAATAGGTATTAACTTAATTGAAATAATACCAGCCTTGCTTTTACGTTTTCGACTTTATAAAATAGGAGTTATCGCTGACATAAAAAAGGCGTTTTTGCAAATAAGTTTGTATGAAGAGGACAGAAGCAATACAAATATTTTCTTTGGGAAAGTTTGAGCTGCGAGGATGGGAATATACTGAACCTGGTCTGGAAGACAAGACAGAGGCTTCAGTCCTAGGTCTCACATGGGACAAGAAAGAAGACACAATTTCTGTGAGTTTTCATAAAATAGTAAATTTAGAAGAGAACTTGGTAACACAACGTGTTATATTGTCCACTGCACACAGATTGTTCGATCCTATTGGATTCACTTGTCCTATTTCCATATGCCCTAAGTTATTATTGCAGGAATGCTGGAAAGATAATTGTGGGTGGGACAAAGAAGTACCAGAAGAAATCAAACAACGATTCAATATATGGTTTCAGGAACTCGATCAATTAAAAGAGATGAAGATTCCACGATGGCTACAAGGTGTGGATGACGTAATCATTTCTGTATCAGTTCACATATTTTGTGATGCCAGCAAATTTGCGTACTCAACAGCAGTATTTATGCGTTTTGAACTTAGTACATGTATTCAATTACAGCTAATCCAGGCAAAGTCACGTGTAGCACCTGTAAAGAAGATGACAATACCCAGACTTGAACTAATGGCTGCTACTATAGGTGCTAGATTAGGTTCTTCAGTAGTGCAAGAATTAAGAGATGAAAACAAATTTGAATGTAATATTAAATTTTTTTATTGGAGTGACTCTTCTACAGTAATAGCTTGGATTAAAAGAGAAGAAAACTGGGGAGTATTTGTTAGAAATAGAGTTGAAGAAATCTGCAGCCTCACTTCCAGAACATCTTGGCGGCACATTCCCGGCACTATGAATCCAGCAGACTTGCCCAGTAGAGGATGTTCAGTTTCCAGGTTGATTAGTTCCAGATGGTGGGAGGGCCCGTCATGGTTGAAGTTGCCTGAAGATACCTGGCCATCAAATGAACCTGAACCTGACGAAGAATTAATTTCTTTAGAAAAAAAGAAAGGACCTACACCTTCACTTTTAAGTAATAATTACCCAAAAGATTGGTTTTATTACTTTTCAAATGATTTTGATAAGATTGTGTGTGTTTTTGCATGGTTGCTGAGATTTATTCATAATTGTAACCCCTCAAAGAAGGAAAAGTGTGTGAGTAAAGTTTTGTCATGTAAGGAGATTATTGAAGCTAACAATTTTATAATTAGAATTGTTCAACAGCAATCATTTGAAGGAATAAGGGACCCTAAATTGACTTCATTGTCACCATTTATGGCTGCTGATGGTATTATAAGGCTAAAGACAAAATTAACAGAAAGAAAGGATTTGGAAAATTTTAAATTTCCTGTTGTTCTACCATCAAAACATGACATTGTAGATATTCTTATTCTTACAATACATAAGAGATCATGTCATGTGGGAGTTCAAGGTCTCTTAAGTTTATTAAGAGAAAACTATTGGATATTGAGAGGAAGAAAAACAATAAGTAATACTTTGAAAAAATGTATTCCTTGTCAGAGACATAATTCAAAAAATGTAGAAACAATCACTCCACCCTTACCTGAAAGTAGAGTACGAGATGCCGCAGTATTTGAAGTGGTTGGAATTGATTTTGCGGGACCTTTGTTTCTACGAGATGGCAGTAAAGTTTGGATCTGCATATTCACTTGTGCAGTATACCGTGCTGTTCATTTGGAGTTAGTAAAGTTTCTTTCTGTCGAAGCATTTATAGATACACTTAGAAGATTTATTGCAAGGCGAGGAAGACCATCAATAATATATAGTGACAATGGTACCAATTTCACAGGTACAGAAAAGGCATTTAAAATTCTAGATTGGAATGCTATCTTAAAATATAGCTCATGCCAACAAATTGACTGGAGGTTTAACCCTCCCTCTGCTGCATGGTGGGGCGGATGGTGGGAGCGACTCATCCGACTCATGAAACAGTTGCTACGCAAAACCTTGGGCAAAACGTCATTGGATTATGAGGAAATGGAGACAATCTTATGTGATTGTGAAAGTATCATGAATTCTAGACCTTTGACATATTTATCTGAAACTTCTTCAGACCTAACTGCTATTACTCCAAATATGTTTTTACATGACTTAAAAGAAATTGGAGTTCCAGATTGTGACCATGTAAATACAAAAAGTCTTAACAAGAGAGTACGTTATCGACAACACCTGAGAGAAGCATTGCGAAAAAGATTTAGGATTGAGTATTTAGGACAATTAGCTTTAAAAAGTAAGAAAAACGGCAGACAGTTGAAAGTTGGAGAATTAGTACTGATTGAAGTTGAAAATAAAAAAAGAATTGATTGGCCAATAGGACTGATAGAAAAGACTATCATTAGTAGAGATGGAGTGTGTAGATTAGTGCAATTGAAGACTGCTTTTGGAAGTTTATTGAGACCAATACAAAGACTATATCCTCTTGAAATGCAAGAAGAAACCATCCAAGAACAATTAAAAGAAAAGATTAAACCAAAAGTGACAAAAACCAATGAACATGAACTACACCTGGAAGAAGATAATGTGACAAAAGAAAATAAAATTGTGACATATTTAAGAAGTGGCAGACAAATTAAGCTTCCACAAAAATTTGTTGATTAATCTTTTAACAATATACTATTTTTTAATGTTTTGAGTTAAACCATAACTCAAAAGGTGGGAGTATGTTGTGAATGCAATAATATAATACTCTATGACAATCCTCTATGAAAAAAAAAAAGAAAAAGAACATTATATAAATTAACAGATGTTTTGTAATTGTTTTAGGTTTTTTCTCAGTTCTTTGTTTAGAGTTTTGTTTTAAGAAAGATGTGAAGTAATAAATAGTGTTTAAATATGAAATAAGTTTTATTACTAGCATAATTATATAAATATGACGAGTGTTCCGCCTGTAGCGGCAGTGTCAAAAGTTTATAGAAATAACAAATAGGATAAATGATACAGTTACTTAATGCTGATTCAGGACTTTACGTATATTCTTGAAATTAATTTAATATGCCTAAACCATTACTGTTTACTAAACCATTCATGTTATAATGGGGTATTTATAAGTTTATGTATCTTATAGAAAAGTTTTGAAATAAACACTTATTAAAAACGAAGTGAAACAATATGGAAAATAAACAACCAACTATAAATATAGCTTTTACTATGGAATTAAATTCAATATATTACATAGATAGTTCAACTCGTGTAACATAATGTTACGGTTTCCGGAGGCGCAGAGATACTGATAGAGAATTGTTAGTTAGTTCAGTCTTTTCATACATAAACTTAAAATATTAGGCTATAATTTGATGACCTAAATTAAAATCTATTTTTAAATCATGATTTTGTTTTACATTTCCATTGATTGTGGTTCAACCTTGCGTCGTTAAACCATAATCCATAATTGGTGGATTAGCGACATTGTATTGAACAGAAGTAAGGAGCTATGGCGCCCACAAAATGCGGTGATCAGGTTCAGGCCTTTATATTGGAGAATAACAATTAGCTTGATATGGTATCATAAACAATAGTGTTCCTTAACATAAATAAATGAAACCTCTATACAACAAATGACATTTTTCATTTATTTAAAACCTTATGTAAGCCCTACATCTCGATTGGATAGCAATTATCCTCAAAGGTATTTACAATATTATTTTTGTAATTACCTATGAAGATTATTGCTATAAAATCGAAATGTACATAATAAAAGAAAAAAGTCATTTATGGTATAGAGGTTCCATTTATTTATAGTACACATTTCGTTACAGTTGTTTTATAAAGTTAATAGAGTCCCTTACGTTCAATGTAAAATTACTCTGATACTAACTATAAATGATTGTTAATTGATGAAAGATAAAACAATCTCTCTAAATTATGATAACCTCTGTTTACTTAGTTAGACGCCCATAAGATACCATCCTATGCCACTGGGGCAGAGCCCTGTTAATAGATCTATTACAAACCTCAAACGAACCATCCTGGGAATGTGTCAAACAATTTCATAAATTTCTGTTTAGCTGTTTAGGCGTATATAACATACATACACACATACATACATACAAACATTCATTTATATATATATATATATATATATATATATATATATATATATATATATATATATATGTGTGTGTGTGTGTGTGTGTGTGTGTGTGTGTGTGTGTGTGTGTGTGTGTGTGTGTGTGTGTGTGTACTATCTATACAAACATTAATTCTAACTGTATCAAAACTCCAGGGTCTACAGTATATT